>CM070820.1:20902235-20927235 GCA_036326025.1 Chrosomus eos | reverse complement strand
TTTCTAAATGGCAGTGATGCGACGTAACTGTAACTGGCAGGTCACGTGATAATAACAACATGGCAACTGTAGTAGGTCTAGATTACATTCATACTATATAGAACATATTTTTAGCGACCGTGAAGTAATTTCTTAAAAATAAGTACCTACTCGAGAGTATGTTTAGGATGCAGCCAATGCCATTGATTGTTGCGAACAAACAGCAGTCACCTTCGCAGTTCCTCCTGAACCAAAACAACAAGCTTATGCTGCGTTCACACTATATCATAACTGTAATTACGAGATGCCAACCCTGGAAGATCTTATGCAGGGCTCTCAAGTTTTACCAAAAGTTTAGAGTGAGATTTAGGGGAGGAGCCACCCAAATATTTGCAGCAGCGGTCCCTCGACCCAACCAATTTCGCTTCAATTTTTGCTAGCAGTTCAATATTGCCTATTGTTCATAATTGACCAGCACAAATGGAAATTATATCAGTTTGTAAATCTGATAAAAAGACAAATTCATCCAAATAAAATAAATAGTTATATTTAAAAAAAATACAAATTTATTGAATTTTTTTTTTTTTTTAAATTGACCCCAAACAAGCCAACTGAACATCAGTGCTCAATGTACATAACATTGTGTCATAACAACTTGCCCTGAGCATGCATGTCAAGACCCAAACCGGTCACCTTTACAGGGGTCATTGGATGCCCATTTTCCCCAAGTTGGTATGATTCTTTGGGGTCTTCATGTAAAGTTTGTAACATACTTTGGTTAAAATTTCTCAATGGTTGTGTAAAAAAACACCCTTTTTACCTCCTCAAAAACAGCTCTGTTCACAGTGACACGTTTCGGTGCATGTCTCTTTAAATGATAATGAGCAACAACTTTTTGGCTTTTTGAGGATTAAAAAAAGTGAATGGATTTTTTCAATGCATGGTGATTGTGTGTCCACACACTGCAAAGACACATTTATTTGCAAACACCAAATAAAAGTGTATTTTGCATCCGATGACCCCTTTAAAAGTAGTTGGAGAGTTTTTGAATGCATCAAAAATAATTTAGCACGAATTTGGCTATACTCCTCAACATCAGCTCTCACTGTCTTTGATCACAGGCAAGAGATATTGTCCAGGAATCGTAAAATCAATGCTAAAAAATTAACATAAATGAAGAGGTCCGAAAACCGCATTCATCTTGCTCTTTCAACTTCCACTCCGTGTGTGCGCGTGTTGTCTAGTAATGAACGTGCTTGCAGCGGTAACACATAATTTACCCGGAAACAACTAATTCTAATTTCTGATTGGCTGGTAGCTGGCATTTAACTCTGTAACTCGAGACAGATTATATGAACTCGGCAGAGAACTTCCCTCCGTTTGCTTGCGCCTCGTCCATTTATTGTATAGCGGTACAAGTTTCCTTACTCCTCAGCGTGAGAAATACAAGGTGTGGCGTGTGAGCGTGTGAACGGGTTGAAATGCGTGTGTCTCACGCCAAATGCGTGAGACTTGAGAGCCCTGCTTATGTTTTCAAAGCTAGCTTGCTAATGCTAGCCTCTCCGAAATTGCTTTCCCTAATATGAACAAATTATTTTTAAAAAAATCGGGTTAAGTGAATGATTCAATGACTCACTCATAAATACTTCGCTTTTTTCATTACTGAATGATTCAGTGTTTTTGAACAAATCTCTTGAATGAATTATTCAGTGACAAATACATTTTTAACAGTCACTTATCACCACCCAGTGACATAACTATGTAATCGATACAAGTTAGCCTACTCTAGTTTGATCATAAGTGTTTATATCCAAAATATAAACTTTTATCTCAATAGCGACTTCTGTGATTACTTTAATTTTTGTAACACAGAATAACGATACTGTGCCGTTTCATACCTATACAAAATAACTTCTCTCTCAGGGTCAGCGGCAGCACCAACACAGATTTGAATGTTCCGATAAGATTTTGTCGAAGGTTAAATAGACCGGAGAATCAATGTCATTTAGGAATAAGATCGAGTGATTGTTTGAATCGAGATCGCAATCTTTTAATGATTAATCATGCAGCTCTAATATATGCCTATAGTCCTAATTAAAATTTCCGGAGAGTTAAAACAATCGTCTAAACTAAACACAACTTTGAGCTTACATACTGCAAGACATCTGAGCCTAGCACAGGAAATTAATGTCTTGCAAATCAATACAGTGCGAAATGTCCATTTTAATGCAAACGCCAGTTGACTGTCTGGACAAACACATGAAAGATGAGACCACAACACCAAGATGTGACTGAATGCCCTTGTCCAAATGTTGTCAGGCCTGTGGGGTTGTAGAGAGATGCAGGATGGTTGTGCCTTTGGTTCAGCGCCTGTCAGTCTCGCTCTCTAGCGATGACAGGCGTTTGAATAGGCGATTGAATGCAATGCAGCATTCAATGAGTGTCTTTGATAAAAAGCAGGCTGCTGTTTGCACTTTTTTGACAAATGTTGGACTGTTTTGAAATGACAGGCCTAAATTACCTGTCGTAGTAGAGCGTGTGGTTAGCTAATACTGTTTTGCTTAACAGGGACCCTGAATTCTGCTGCTGGTAAGGGACTGATGGGAATCGACTCTGCTTTCTTTTGCTACATGTGCAAGGAAAAAAGGAGGCTATAGATGCCATTTTACTTACTTTGTGAGAGATTGTTTGGTGTTTTGTTCTATCTTTTCACTGTAATGATCCATTCGCTACTAAAAAAGGTTTAAATCAGAGCTGTGGTGTAGTTGTAAAGTTATTGGCAGTGACAGATTTTGTGTTCCGCAAACTTTGCTGCTTCAGTATTTGTAGATTCTTTTTTCACACGTTTCTACGGTGTACTGGAAACTAAGCATTTAATATGTTTTATATGAAAAAAAGATGTTGATCATTCTTCATAACCTCTGAAATTCATTCTGGCATGCTGAATATCAGCTTCTCTGCCAAATCCTGACCGATGGCGATCCATTCTTGTATTATTAGTGCTCGGAGATGATCATAATTTGAGGACTTCTGCTTGTCCACTTGCCTTTTGATGATTGATCACAGGTTCTCTATGGGATTGAGATCCAGTGAGTAAGAAGTGTCGCCAAGTGGCTTATTTGCTGCCCTGATGATATGCCCTAGTGAAATGATGTTAGCTAGTGAAATTTGGGGCTTTGTGATAAAGATTTTTTTTTTTTTGCAATTATTTAAAATGCATCTGATCACTCTGCACAATAATCTAGAAATAATGTGAATCAACAAGCAGCAGCAAACTTTGCAAAACACAACATTTATGTCACTGCCAATACTTTTGGCCACAGTTACGTTGGGTCTTGCATGTTCTTATGACCACATTAAAAATAAATCTTTACTAAAATACTTTTTTTTTTTAAATATACTGAATGAAAAATGACTTGTTTTTATCCATCTGGAACTGACAGGTGGTGCGAGGACAGGAGTAAGCTGAAAATAAATAGTTATGTCTCTTTGAAATAACATGCAATAATTAATCGTTCACAGAACACAAATGTTTATTTTAGCAAAAACAAGATTATTGGTTAAAATTAATATTAATGTATAAGGGAATTTAGCCTATATTTTTAAATCGCTTTTTGCCTTCAAAGGTTAACAAAAAGTACACTTATTCCATGAATTCTCATTAATATAAGCATACTAAAATAATAAGGTTACAAAAGTCTCGTATGCATAATAACTATAATTAGCAAAATTCAGTTTAAAATGGATATTGCATTAAAAAAACGTTTGAAAACAGCTTTTTTTACAATATATAATGCTATTTACGGTCTGTCATGTCACAAATCCTCAGTTAACAGTTTCCAAAAAGCACATTAAAGAAAAAAGGCATACAAAAATGACTAAGGGATTTTACATAAATGAGTGTACTTATGTGAATGGCCACAAGGGGCTGGACAGGTTAAAGAGCTGCCTCTTCGCAATCATCCGTTTATGAGCCGCCAGATGAACCGTGATAAATGAACTGCTGGCGTTTCTCAGGGGAAGGGATTCCACAAACCAATTCTATCCTTCGTTAACAAACCTTTTGCAACCTTGACGTGTTGCCAACAAACACACCTGTTGATTTACCGGGCCTCACAGATGAGTTTCCACTGGAGGCCCTTAATTGGAACAAGACATCGCTATCAGTCCCTTAAAGAATTCCACAAACAAGCTCCTATTTAGAGCACAGCTTAGCGCTAAGCGCTCCCAAACTGTGCTGAGAGACAGCGACTGAAGCGAGGAACTTTAAAAGAGGTTTCTCTAAGCGCTAGACAACCAAGCCACCGCGTTTCTTCTTAATTAGCCGGGCTGCGGCCAGGCAGTGTTGATTTACGGCGACGTGATTCCCACACCAGAGCACGCAGGAAGACGTGCTCTCAGCCGAGCTCGGTTATTAATGAGCTCCGCCATAATGTGAATTAATGTGCAAGCACAAAACAGCCTTTAAAGGTTAGACTTTTCAGAGTGGAAGGAAGAAAGAGGAAAATCTTTAAAGGTCATTCACTTTGCTCTCACATGAGTGTTTACAACTGAGCTCTATTGATTCAGAAATGATGAGGAGGTTGATGAGTGCGATGATGAGTGAGTAAAACAACATTCTCACAACAATCCGGATGAATCTCCCGATGTGCCTGAGGACGAAACACAAATCTGATGAAGCTGAGAAGAGCATGAGATTGTTTAAAAACCAGGTGGATCGCAAACTATAAAATGTGGCTGAATGAGACGAGCCTTTTAAGACCTCAGCTAGCATTTACTTGTCAGCAAATTCAACAGAGCGTAATTTCAAATGTTAGACTAGCAATTAACGATTTCTATGGCTTATTTTGCAAGAATGAAAGGACTCGGCATGGTTCCACTGCGCAGGTGTTGGGCGACTCCAGCGATGTTTTCGTCGTGATCAGTTCACAAGTGCACACAACAGCCTATTTAAAATAAGAAGATGCGTGCGAAATAAAGACCCATTAAAAACAGGTGCAGGCTATTAAGAGCAGCAAGGTCACTGGGCCATCCTTACAGCTAATCAGTTTTTCCACCAATAAACTGTACTTATTCATTTGTGGAAACCAATGAAAGCGTCCATGTGCTTCAAAGAGCGTCACCTTGTATGCTCTTGTTGCATGTAAGCCAACAAAACTATATGTTTTGATATTTTGCCAACTTTCAGGATGCTTTATTAAAGCAAGAGTAAAAAAAAAACAGCATCATTGGGAAGGGTATGCAGAGTTAAACAAGAAGTGTGTCAAGGGATTAAGAGTCTTACATGAGTATGAGATGAGGATCTGTAGCAGCAAGCAGTCCTTGTGTAGGATATTCTGCAGAAGTAGAGCTGGGTTATAACAGGGTCCAGATACCAGTAGCTCAAACAGACAAAAAGAGGATCCCTCAGATGCCGGAAAATCCCTTAAACAACACAAATGCATCAATTAAGGTCATGTCAATGTTCAAATGTTTGGATTAGTACGATATATGTATTATTATATAATTTTTATATCTAATTGAATGTTAAATTGGCAGTATTAAAGTAAACCAAATAAACAATGTACAAACAAAACTAAAATAAACTCCATTTATGCTGCCCTGTCTCACTGAGGAACAGATATGCTATTAAAATACTACATACACTAGAATGTCAATTATCCATTTATTAACCAGCAAACATTTCAGTGATGCTTAAAAAAGACAAGTTGACTGGAGATGGATAAAGTCTAAAGCCCCATTACAGTTGTTCTATAGAAAGCATTGGTAAGGTAAAGAATGTTAGGAATCCATAGACATCTCCTCTACGGTCAAATGAATGCATCAGAACAACAGTTCTATTACAAAGAATCCAACGTCATGCGATATTCGTTTTGCTCAACCACCGTCTGAAGACAGATTAAACAGCCCTCACACACGGAAAACCATAAAAATATCAGTCAGGGTATCGTCAAGTTTAATTTGTGACAGGATTTAAAACAAGACTATGAGAGATAAAAGTACAGTGTGTTCAATGGGTTGTACTGTTTAATTCAATTTAGCTTTCACAAAAAAACTCTATAAAACAGGTTTTGAAAGAGAATTTTGAAAAATATTTTATTAACTATCATTAAACGCAATTCTATCCCTTACAGCCTCATTTTCAACCGTGTAAAACTGAATATAGTGTCTACCCATATGATGGTCAATTACTGTTTTCATCATCACTAGTATGCTCTCTCTTTCGGTGACCAAACCACATCATTAGGGCCACACTAAATTAAAAAAGTAGCCTACTGTTTGGTAAAAAACAAACAATACATTATTTACACCTCTGGAGAGACTGAGTGGGGGAATACATTTATTTTTGTATTTATTAAAAAAATAAATATATATTTTTCTTATAGCTCCAGTCCGTAACTTTTTTGGGTTAAAAATTATCATCAAAATGATAATAATTAAAAAAAACATAACCAGCCAGTGTTCAAAAATATCTGCTTGCCTTTGCTCGATTCAAAACGGTTAGCTTGTAATAATGATTTTAATTCCAGTGGTACTGGTGGATTTCCGCGGGAAATTCGAGCATGTCTTTGCGTCATTACGTCACATCTGTACACATGAAGAAGGAGCCCCGGCTAGTGGGCTATATTGCGTGTGAGAATGTTGGAGGTGGATATTTTTAAACTTATGGCGAATCCAGAAAGCTTCAAACGACAATCAGTAACAACTGGAGATTCACCCGTTGTAAAACCCAAAAGAATTCGGACTTCGGAGTGGGTAGAGAAAAAAAAAGGAAACTGAAACCGGCCCACGCGAAAACAAGGATAAACATCGGGCCTTTTGAAAGGTGGCATTTGAAGGGGTTCAAAACGGACGCGAGACAGTTTTTTTCTGTTGGACAGGTAAGACATTTCAATAGTTCAATCGTGTAACAGTAGCACACTTGTTTCCTTTGTTGTGGCTTTTTTCGTTTTGCTATTATGGTAAATATGTATTATTTTGTGCTAGCTATGAGAGGGAGCAATTCACCTCTACTCCAAGAAAACCCGAAGAAAACCAACCGCCTCCTCCGAAATTATATATTCCAGCTTTAAATATCGGATTACAGATCTTTTTTAAGAAACATTAATTTATTGGTATGACAATTAGAAATCAGACTGCACAGAAATGGAAACTGAACTACAGGTAGCCATAATACACATTAAATGTAGTCATGCAATGCTGATGTTGTTAACATTAACAATTTGAGAACAAAGTATAATTTGAAAGGTTTGACATATGATAAGCGATCGTTATATTTAATCAGAGATATTTACTGCAATGCTTTTTTCCCCCTTAGTTAATAAGAAATAAGTGGATGTTAGGCCTTACTTGTTCAGATGACATTTTCCGATGAAACATTTTCCGATGAAAATTCTTATGTTGTCATGGTCATACTGTACTTCCAAAAAGCTGAATGTGTGATTCTGAATGTGAGTATCCACACCGGCGCGGTGACTGACAGACGCGCAGTCAAAACGTGTTCATCCGCGCTGTTTCATGCCGATGTACATCTCACGTAAAGTTAATAACTCAGCGAATAACTGCAATTGCAGATTTCGAACAGAGATGGCGACAAAGTGGAAAAACTGCCGACTGCAGCTTTAATATTTAAGAAAAAATATTCTGTCTAGTTTTCTGTATATATTATATTCACTCTAAATGTCTACTGTGAATACTAGACCTATACTATAAAAATAGAAATAGAAAAACAAAATCCTGCATCTGGTAAGTTGAGGTGTGGTCATATTAGTTCAATTTCAACGATATGTTGGGGCAAGAAAAGGTCCATTGTGAATAGTGTAGCGATATATGAAGCATGACTCACACAGAAGTCTATCTGTTGGTCATCACTTATCACAACAAATTCACATGATCAAATGAAAATCTGCATGGGAAAATTCTTCACCTGTACGTGAAATGGCTTTATGACAAACGTCACAGGAACAAAGAGGGAAAACAGGTCTCATCGCATCCGCTTGTCTTAGAAAGTGATAACAGCAGTACGTACTGACAGCGATATACAGACTTTTAAGGTCATCAGCTAACCTAGTTTTTTTAATTGTTGCCATTTTATTTGATTTAAATATCTAAATGGAAGTGAGAACAACAAAAATGAAAAATATGAAATATATGAAAAATATCAATCTGCATATACAATCTGGAGGGACATCCGTTATTTTTGCTCGCTTCTATATTTAACAAAGCACATACAAAAGACTTGAACTGGAAGCGATGCAAATTGTTTTACAGAATACAGAAGTTTGTTGCGCATAACACCTATTTGCTGATTGCGTGGATTCCTATTGTAATTTTGCCTGTGAAAATTCGCCCAACAACAGTACCTTTAATCAAACATTGATGATCTGTTTAGAAACAGCATGTAAACAATTCTAATAAAAAAGTCTATAGTTCCATAGTTATAGATAGTACTTGCAATAGTTCCACTATAGCAAAATCAAATATACATAAGTATATATTTAGTTGCACCTCTTCCGTGTGCACTACTTCCGGATAACTAAAGTACATTAAAGGAGTAGTTCACTTTTAAAAAAACTTTTGCTGATAATTTACTCACCCCCACACTCAAAAAAATGATTCTTGCCACTAATTGAATTTAAGCAAACAATTTAAATAGAATATATTTAAAAATGTATGAAAATAACCATTATTGTTGCGAATTACTCTTACACAACATGAATGTAATGGATCCAAGTCCAAACTGATCAAATTGCATACACTATACTTGATTTATTGATGTAAGGGGCAAATGCAGATGTAGCGCATGCGCACTAGAGTAAAAAAAAAAAAAAAAAAAAAACAACACTGTGAAGGCGGCAAGTCGTTGGAGGCGTCAGCGATTTGAGTGAACACTGAACAGAAACAGATGTGGAATATTCGACAAGGTAAGATATTTTCTATATTTATTACTGATTTCAACATCAACTCTTTTTTTATAACTTAATCGATCTGATTTAATTTATATCTTAGTTTCGTCGTGACTGCACTTCAGACGAATGAACTGTTTTGGCCTTTCCAGTTAACGTAGCAGCTAACGTTATATAAAAGAGTAACGTTAACGTAAACTGATATTTTTTTTAAAAGATTTATTGTCGACTGACTGTGCATCATTTTTCCATTTAGGCAGAATAACTTCGCGTAACAGTTATGGTTTTTGATAACTGCTCCGTGATCTCGACAAAACGTTGCAAACACAGTCAATCGAAGGCTACAGGCTAGTTAGGCCTGCTAACGTTATATGAAGGTTAATACAGGTAAAATTGTATAGGATTTCTCGTTAAAACAAATATCTTAAAACATATTTGTAACTTTGATCATTTTAAGATATAGGCCTACGGTCGACTGACTACGTGTGCGTCATTTTTAATTACAACTTGTCATCTCGACGTAGGCCTAACGTTACATTTTAATTTTCTTGAAAAATCCTTTGAATATGCAAAAGTTAAAAACATACTTGATCGACCTAAAAGTTATCTGCATGCAAAGGTTTATAGGATTCCATGAAGTGGAACATGCTTTTTTTTCATGCTGAGTTGTAATTTCGTTACAATAAAATGTCTTTGCTATTTATTTCAGAGTTCTCATCGATGTGACGACATTCCACCATTTCCAGCTCCTGTTTGGCACAATCACTCAATTACAGTATGTGTAGTTTCTTCTTTTGTAATCAATTTAAACTTGACTTGTTTTCATTTCTTTGCAAAAGTGTGATGTCTGTTGTTTTCTCTCTCTTTTTGAAATACAGATAAATGACTTTTGGGAATGTGGCACAGAATTATCCAGTAGGTATGAGTTATTGAAACATTCTAAGCTTAAACATGGACATTTTGGGACAAGAATAAATTGTTAATTACTATAAATTTCTCCACAGTAGGCCTATATTTCATGCAATTCTTCATTTCATTTCCTTTTTTTTTTGTTGCAGAATTCATAAACTGTGCCACTTCTGTTCTTGGCGCAGCTGGACAGATACACTATTAATGGCAATTACAGACAAGGTAAACTGCATAATATAATTTTGTATAACTAATTGCAAATATTGTATATATAAAATATATATAATCACATAAAATATACTATAATCAGTGTTTTTTATATTGTCATAATTTAGTGCGATGACATACACATCTGTGTGTACCAACACTCAGGAAATAACAACACTCGTCAAATAAATTGAGGTTTGTATATGTACTTTTTGTAATGACCTAAGCATATTGCCAGTCTGTATGTTACCAATATTTCAGTGAAACACTTCAGTGTTAATTATTGAGAGAGAAAAAAATGTTTTAATTATTTGTTTGTTTTTTGTTTTGACTGCAATCCTTAATAGGCTGAGAGAAGAATTTCGGAGACCATTCTGGGGCTTTTAGAGATCCGTTAAGAAGGTGCTGGTGCTAAGGACAAGCCAGAGGATGTTGGAGTAGTGATAGAGGGTGTCGAGAGTGATTCCTTTGGATTGGTAATGTTGTTCGGACTGATCTACGCTCTTAATTCCACCACCAAAACTAAGATTGGACATTCTTGGCTGGACAACTTTTTTCTGTGTGCAGCATACTCCATATCTTGATCAGTGAGTTGGACAATTACTTCTGGCCTAAATTTTTAAATGTGTTATATGTAAAAAAAATTAAACAAAAACAAAAGTAGGAAGATGGGTACCAATTACATTCGTGTTTAATTTTTTTTTATTATTCTCTATCCAAGTGTCCTGAATGTTTATTTGTTCTACAAATATTTAGGAAGATGTGTACTAATTACATTAGTGTTTTAAAGGAACACCCCGACTTTTTTTGGGGACTTTAGTTTATTCACTCTATCCCCTAGAGTTAGATAAGTCAATACATACCCTTTTCATCTCCGTTCTTGCTGTAACTCTTTCTGACGCACACAGCTCTAGCCTAGCTTAACACAAAGACTGGAAGTAATCGGCTCCAGCTAGCATACTGCTACCAAAAAGTGACAAAATAACGCCAACATTTTTCTATTTACATGTTGTGATTGTCACAGTGTGTACAAATAACAAGGTCATATGAGACACAGACATCTTTTAACCAGTGCTGTAGCGGCGCGTCATATTTTTGCGTTCGACACTTCTTCATTTATTTATTTTTTGCACCGTTTCCGGCAGTACAGCTCGCCAACACACGTGGGAGACCGAAACATTGCAGAATGGAGGACGAAGACCACTAGAAGTGAATGTGCTTTCCATTAAATGAATCACACACAGTAAACAAATCCTTAACAAAAAAAACCGTTGCAATTTAGACGCGCAAACTGTGTACCGGTGAGACGTACGGCTCGGGCAGATTCGGCTTGCAGTCGCTTATCATTGGACGCGGTGCCGCGCGTGCTTTTACAAAAGAAGCCGTGCACACAGCCAAGCGAAATGGGGTCTTGCGCACCCAACGCGCCATTTTTGCCGCGCGCTCGTGCGTACGCGTCGAGTATAAACAAGGCTTTGCTCCGTGTCAGCACGCGCTCTGATCAGTAAAGGGACACAGACTCTCCCGAATCATCTCCAGCAGGAGCACCACTAACTCCGCCTCCGTTTCCCTCGGAAGCTGATATTAGTATTTAAACATTCTCTATGATACAAAATGTTTGTACAAAATTAGGGATGCACCGAAATGAAAATTCTTGGCCGAAACCGAAAACCGAAAAAGAGGAAACCAAGGCCGAAAACCGAAAACCGAAACACCGAAAGAAATTATGCCAATTATTAGTAGGCCTACCATTGCATTTATGGCTATGACTGTGTACTAACTTTACTAAAATCAAGGCATTACAATTGCATAAATTAATATTAAAGTTTCAAAGAATAAATCAATTACAAAGTATCCAAATATTTATTTAGCAAATTGCAAAAATGCACAGTATAAAATAAAATTCAAACTAAAATGGTAACTTGACCCCACTCATGTGTACATTAAATAATAATGTACAGGCCTAACTGGCCTGCAGAAAGGTTTGAAAATTAAATGTTCTCTCAAAGTGCATTTAGGTTCGCCACACGTTGATTTTTCTATTTTTTTTTACTAAGCCTATTTAAAATCGTATTTGATTGCAGAGCGCCGTAGCGCTCTCTCTCTCTCTCTCTCTCTCTCTCTCTCTCTCTCTCTCTCTCTCTCTCTCTCTGTGTACCTCTCGCGCGCTCTCTCTCTCTCTCTCTCTCTCTCTCTCTCTCTCTCTCTGTACGTCTCTCTCTCGCTCTCTGTTACACCTCTCGCACGCGCGCTCTCTCTCTCTCTCCGTACCTCTTGCGCGCGCGCTCTCTCTCTCTCTGTACCTCTCTCTCTCGCTCTCTGTACCTCTCGAACACGCGCTCTCTCTCTCTCGCGCACTCTCTCTCTCTCCGTACCTCTTGCGCGCTCTCTCTCGCTCTCTGTACCTCTCGCACACGCGCTCTCTCTCTCTCGCGCGCGCGCGCTCTCTCTCTCTCTGGGCCGTGTTCCTCTCATATTCAGCGTAGTGATCGGAATGTTTGGATTTCAGGTGATAAATTAAACCCGACGTCATCACAACATTTCGGCCCTTCTGTTTCGGTAATAAAAGTCTTTCGGCCGAAAACCGAAAATGCTCTTTTGGGCCATTTTCGGCCGAAAATTTTCGGTGGCCGAAAATTCGGTGCATCCCTAGATTTTAATAACACGGTTTTGGTGGTTATAGAGTTCTAATGACGGTGTTCAAATACATAACATTAGACTAGCGTTAGCCAGCTTATACAGTATCATGATTCAGTACGCTAGTTCATATTTATTTATTTGAGATACATTATGGTTTTTTATTAATCGAGCAGCAGAAAAATAATCTTTATATTAATCGTCCAATTAGTCGACTAATCGATAAAATAATCGCCCAACTAATCGTTTTGTTAATAATCGTTTACCCCAGCCCTAATACATACTGGGAACTATATTCTCAGAAGGTGAAGCACTGCTACTTGGGCGGAGTGATTTGCTCCCAGCACCTGAGAAGCCCCGTGGTTAGGAGCAGAGAGTAAATGGCGGAGTGATTAGCACAACACTCTGAGCAAACTCTCTCTCTGCGTTATTTTGTCACTTACTGGGAGCAGTATGCTAGCTGGAGCCATTTACTTCCAGCCTTTGTGCTAAGCTAGGCTAGCGGTGTGTGTGTCAGACAGAGTTACGGGACGCACAGTGATGAAAAGGGTATGTGTGAACTTATCTAACTCTGGGGGATACAGTGAATAAGCTAAAGTCACAAAAAGTTGTCGTGTTCCCTTAATTTCCAGATCAGAAGAAAGCAGACATTGATTACTGTACTATGCAGTGATATTAAAATGTTTATCTTGAAAATGTGAAAAGAATATTTGATGTTGAAATGTGGATCCCTGTTACTTGGCTGTAAAGTGTAACATAAGTAATAAACACAGAAAGTACAGTTTGGGAGGATGCATAAAACTAAACACTTGCATTAATTTGTAAAGTGCTGTATTATGTATGTCCTGCTTGGATTTTTTGTTTCTTTTGTCAGACTGAATGTTTCTTTTGACTTATGGAGCAATTGCACACAATAAATGTTTGAAAATGTAACATGTTTTTGTCTTTGACTGTTTATTCAATAGAATTAAGGTAATGTAAGATAGTTATGTAAATCAAGTAACAACAATTTATTTGAAATGAGTAAAGTTTATTTAATACACAATCCTAAATCACAGATGATCAGTTCACATAACGCTTATTTAATTCATTCACGTCAACTGAACATGACGCTGAAGCTTAAATAAAATGTTAACTTTTACGTTGGATTTATGTGATTAAATTGGATGGAAAATTGACACGTAATTGAAATACATAAGTTTTAACTTTTGGGGTTAAATATTTTTTTGTCATCCAAGATGTCCACGTCTTTCTTTCTTCAGTCGAAAAGAAATTAAGGTTTTTGATGAAAACATTCCAGGATATTCTCCATATAATGGACTTCATTGGGAGCCAAACGGCTCAAGGTCCAAATGAGAGTTTCAGTGCAGCTTCAAAGGGCTTTAAACAACTCCAGACGATGAATAAGGGTCTTATCTAGGACCCTTCGAGTCATGACTCGAAAAAAGATTTGTTAATTTTGATGAACAAGTTCGAACAGGACAGTCACAAACGCTCATCACAGAACAGAGCAGGGCGAGCATTTGTGCTTAAAAAACTTAAACTTTGTTATTTATTTTTTAAATGAGCGATGGTTTCGCTAGATAAGACCCTTATTCATCGTCTGGTGTCATTTAAAGCCCTTTGAAGCTGCACTGAAACTGTCTTTTGGACCTTGAACCGTTTGGCTCCCAATGAAGTCCATTATATGGAGAAAATCCTGGAATGTTTTCATCAAAAACCTTAATTTATTTTCGACTGAAGAAAGAAAGACATGGACATCTTGGATGACTTGGGGTGAGTAAATTATCAGCAAAAGTTTTTTTTTAAAGTGAACTACTCCTTTAAGCACAAAATTAGTTGATTGGTTGATACAATTGCAGGGTATTTATATTAAGTACATCCATATGTAAATGTATTTGTAGTATACTTAGCATAGAATAAATGTATTTCAAATACATTTTTGGTATATTATATAGTCATGCTTTAGCACAAACCACTAAATATCATTATTTATCTCTGACCTTGGGTGCAGAACAAGTATTAAAGTGAAGGGTGAGCTCTGCAACATAACAGGAGAACATTATGCTTTAGTTAAGCAACAGATTTGTCATGTCAAAGGCCCGGTAATCCACCCGATATCCCACTTTAATGGTCCTGATAAATCTGTAAGCTACACCATGAGGTCAGGTTTCGCTGTATCTCGAACTTACACGTGTGTAACTAAAGAAAAGATCCATTCCTGTCCATAACGCTCCTTGATTTATTGATATTTCTTGTCTGTTTATTACTTTTTTATTTAATAATCCAAACTGTCCGTTTGTTGGAGTGTTTGAGTGAGAAGAAGAGTTTGATTTCGGTGCATGGCCTCTTGGCTCTGGTGGGGCCCTCAGCGGGAGACCTTCAGGGAGTCTTGAACACAGCGAGGCTAAATAAATAAATAAAAAAGGAGCAGGCAATAAAAATGCACTAATTTAAATCCCTTGGACTTCATGGAAGCGGAGCCGGTGGGGCTGACGACCGGTGATTTGTGTATGCGGGACACGCGATGATATCACGCTGGAGTGGGAGTCTGGAGCTGTGCTTGGGGGGCTTGAGGAGGGTGATGTGAGATGAGGTTGACATTCACAATCCTCCTACAGGCTCCGTTTCAGCCTTTCACACCCGGGCTGAAGACCCGCAGCGCATGTCAGCATAAACAGCATGACTAACTATGGCATCTGCATCTGGCCTGCATTAAGGTGCCGTGAGTCTGGGGGCCTGGTGACTGCAGTAATGTAGTGACTGTGTTTGTGCGCATTTAACACATGAACGAAAACTGAAAGGCCACACTAGCCTTATTTGGGTGAGCTGCAACAACTCACCACATTGTGTGTGTTTTTCTTGTAATAAAACTTAAAAATGGGCTCAGCAATAGAGGTACAGCACAATCTGGTGATGCTTTTATTGCGTCTATGGAATCTTGGGATTTAAGTATTTTATTTTAATAATATTACATTACTATTATGTAATCGGATTGGAACACTTTTTGGACACTATTTTTAGTATTAGTTATAAGTAGCATATTATTATTATTATTAAACATGTGTCCACCTCAATTAGTCACATTTAAATCATCATGAATATAAATAAGTATTAGTAATAAGTATTACCAGGGCTTGACATTAACACCCGCCAACCCGCCAAATGCGGGTGGATTTCACCCGTGGCGGGTAACACAGTCACTCCCACTAGCCACTTTGGCGTGTTGAAAAAAAGGCATCTGAAATAACAAAACACGCGGACTGGCCGTCGGACTGAGGGCTGTTTTAGTCTGCCCTTAATTATCAACTTAACCAGCGGCAGCGATGATAAAGCGATCTTTTTTAATAGCAGGAGAATCCAGACCACAGGCGCGTCTCGCGCTCTCCTGCAGTGCCGCTGCGCGAGGGTGCGCGCGCCAAATATGACTTCCAGACTTTTGTCAAACGCCAATATAAAGTTGAATCTGACACAGTGCAGCCACAGTCCCTCAAACCTGTATATCAGCCTCCCGCCTGATTTTAACCTGATGGTACTACGATCTCTGTCATCATCACACGCGACTGCTGGTCGCATGCACACACACACACACACACACACACACACACACACACACACACACACACACACACACACACACACACACACACACACACACACACACACACACACACACACACACACACACACACACAGCGTTTAGTCAGTGCGTGAGTGTGCGTGGCCGAGCAGTGCGTAGAAAAAATGCGCAGGAGAACGAGATAAAAGAAAAGGTAGAGCTGCGATAAATAAAAAATTCTCTTAGTGATTAAGGGACACGGTGTATAGCTACTAGCAGGACTGCCCATGTCACGTATCACAACAATCTTTCCAGAGTTAATACTATGTTTTAATAAATTAATCATGCCATGAAAGAAAGCAGGAGATGCGTTTGTGGGAATAATCTGGCAAATGAAGACCTGTAGGCCTATACTTGTTTCAGGTGGACATATCTCCAGTTACTCTGAGCTACCAGAGCTTCATGATGATAATTATAAAAACCAGTCAGAGCTCTGAGGAAATGCAGATGCAACAATCCAAAGTCCCCAAAACGGCCATAGGCCTATATAAAAATGTAATCATGTTGCCTTAATTGTGGATTTTTTTCTTAGAAAAAATTATTTATTCTTTGCTCGTTGTTTCTAATGCAGATAATTGTTCTACTCTGTATTACAGTATTTACTGATAAAAAAAAACTGATGCAAAACTTTACATACAACCTTATCAGAGATAATGATATTAGTACGTTTTAAGCCCCGTTGTCAACTTTAATCATATAAAACGTAATTTTTTAACAACAAAAATGTGGCTAGTAAAAATGCTGCGTGGCTAGTAATTTTGGAAAACCACTAGCCACATTGGCTAGTGAGCAAAAAAGTTAATGTCAAGCCCTGAGTATTACTATTATTTTTTTTTACTTACTATTATTATTATTATTAAAGACGTGTCCACCTCAGTAGTCACATTATATAATCATTATGTGAAAAATACACTTGTGTCAGTAAAATTTTTGAAAAAATATTTTCAATCAGCAAGGATACATACAATTTTTCAAAAGTGACAGTAAAGACTTTTACATTTGTTTATTTATATTTATATTGACATTTAAATTTATATTTAAAATATTCTGTTATTTTAAGCTTTCGATTTCCACAAAAAAATAAGCAGCACAGCTGTTTTCCACATTGACTATAATAATAACCTTTCTTGAGCCCCAAATCAGCATATTATAATGATTTCTGAAAGATCATGTGACTCATTTGTTCAGCTTTGTCATCACAAGAATAAATTACATTTTAAAATACATACAAATATGTATTTTTTAATACATAATTATTTTAAATTGTAATTATGTCTCACAATATGACTATTTTTACCGTATGATCAAATAAATGCAGCCTTGGTGAGCATTAGAGACTAAACGACCGCAAACTTTTATACAATAGTGTAATTCTAATTATAAGACATCTCTGGGAAGGAAGATGACATTAATGGGTTAAACACTTTGGTTTGTTGCTCAACACTGTCAGTACCTCAGCAGCTCCTCTGTGAACAGTGTAGGGTTCATTACGCTCAGCCACATTGTGTCACGACTGTTCACTCCCTCTGGAAATTTTGGAGTTCTGCTGCCTCCTCCACCACAGCCTCCCTGAAAAACCCTGGAGAGAACGAGAGAATAAAAAAAACGAATAATTAAATAAACACACTCTCATCAAATGACTAATCTTGCTCCTGTAGTTCTCAATAATCCAGTTTATCCCGACTCTTGTGTCACCTGTGCAGCTCCGCCAGAGGTGATGTAAGGATGACCAGTACGGTCAGTAGCTGGTTACACAGGCTGTGTATGGACAACATCCAAGATCCACGGGCTGCATCTGGCCTTAGCAACTCCTCCACAGACTCACACATACTCCACATCAGATGCTCCACGCACAGCAGAAGAGCTGTAATATCAACCCTGAAGGAGGCAATGAGAAACTCAGTCTATAACTCTCACTGTCACACTGTGTCCTAACCAAGATTTACTAGCAAAAAATGGTCTTTTATGTGTAATATGTAATATTTGACAGAGCTACATTGTATGGCCATACTTGCTTGTAGGTTATTTTATTTGAAAATCAATTATATTAATAGTAAGGTTTCATTGGTCATGCCAATCACTGTGCTGATTGCCAACACTGAAACAACTGTCACAATCATACTTTTAATATATTATCAATTATATACAAATTGAGTGTCTTTATCTCAAATCCCAATTTTCAGGGCCTAATAATACACAATACACATTCTAGAGTTAAACAAACAGGTATGCTTCTGCCAAAAAGGCAAACTATCTATCTAATCTATCTATCTATCTATCTATCTATCTATCTATCTATCTATCTATCTATCTATTCTATCTATCTATCTATCTATCTATCTATCTATCTATCTATCTATCTATCTATCTATCTATCTATCTATCTATCTATCCCTACTTTCAGAAAAATATGTATATTGAGTAACCTCAAATAAATGCATGCTCTGCTCAGTTCAAACCGCTAAATAAGTGTATTATGTACGTCTGTACAGTCTTTCACTATCCAGAGAGGTTGAGTCACCCACTTTGGTTTCCATATTAAACTCAACTTTTCATCACCTACCACCAAGTTCTGCTTTATAGCACAGCGAGAGTTCCCCTTACACCAGATAGGAGAAAAGGAGAAGGGAGCAGAGTCAGAGCCCATCTGCTTGGCAGACCCTGAGCTCACCCGGCACTGAAGAGCTCATACTGTAACCGGGTGTCCTTGCAGAAAGAAAAAAAACGTTCCCTCCATTCATTCCTTCAGTGCGGCCCTGGGCGATCTGCTCTTTCTCATCAGTCCTGGAGTGGAGGGGAAGCGTGCTCTTGTGGCATCTTTAACCACTTTAAGTATGTGTTAATGCTACGCACAAGGCCTGGGCGGTTGGGCCCGTCTAGCATGAAAGAACCGGGCCCTCCGCCAGGCGCTGAGGCAGGGCCATGTGCTAACAAAGAGAGACTGTTCTACAAATCTGGAGATCTGCTTTGACCCCCGGGGCCGAACACCGGCCTAATCACTAAAGCATTCAACACTGTCTGCTAAGCCCGAGGTTCCTGATAGAAGGTGGGCTTGTGCGTCTCAGTGCGGCAGAAATACGGTAAGATCATTCAATCAGACGGCATGGACGACTGCTCTCAGTTAGAGTGTGTTTGAGTGTGACTGCTGACCATAAGACGAAGACTGTAACCATGCATGGCCACTTCAGCACGACACGTTTCCACAACCCAACAACCGAATGAGAATAATCCAGCATGTTCAAACACTCTTTTTACACTCCTACAGATTAAACAATAAGTAATATGGTAGGAAATATCATTGTATAAATATAATGGTGCGAGAAAAAAAAAGGTTTATAATACCGGTAAGTGTTTTTAACTACTATGTACTAACATTTAAATAAATCATTAACATTGTGTACATATGTTTTTATATTGTACTTATTTTTTTAAAATACCTGCATTTAATTACAGCTATAATTAATTTCAGTAGTTCCATCTATAATTATACATCTTCTACAATTCTATCTACCTATCTATCTACCTATCCGTCCGTCCGTCCGTCCGTCCGTCCGTCCGTCCGTCCGTCCGTCTGTCTGTCTATCTATCTATCTATCTATCTATCTATCTATCTATCTATCTATAACAATAGGAACACATTTTTAATATAATGTTGGTGAGGTAAAAACTACAACACACACAAACTGAAATATTGTGTCTGTGGAATGGGATGGAATGGAATAAACAATGGTGAATGGAACCATTGAGAATTCCATGCCCACCCAAGACATTTAAAAAAATAACAACAGTTCTAATGTTTAATACGGCAGGTTTTCAAACGATCCTCTTATCTGGTACCTGATCTGAGGGAGTCTTTTGTAGGAGGGTCGCGCTCTTGAGTACCTCTGAACTAAAACCTCCAGGGTCTCACACAGCACCTGGGCCAAGGTCTGCCGGGCCTGCGCGGGGGCAACAGCGCCCCAAAGGTCACTGCGCAGGCCTGTGAGAAAATAGTGCCACATCTGGATGGAGAAAGAACACCTTTCACCCTGAAAAAAATGGTGGAGGAGACAAAAAAAGGAGACTGGTAAAGAGATGATGATGATATCACTGCAAATAAATACCGAAATGAAGAGAAAGGAAAAAAGTAAGAAGGTCTTTCCAGACAATCTTCCTCTAGACCCTCATGGTCATGCAACCTGCACGCTGCACCTGGACCCCTCATTACCACAGAGAAAGAGGGAGCATATGGATACTTTGAAGTTTTAATCTGGATATTCAATCACTGTTCATCTGAACATTACCCAGACATACATGCACGCTGAGTCAAGATGGCGAAGATTAAAATGAACGGGTAATTCCTGTTATGCAAGTCTCATCATGTGAGACTTAATATATCGGGTGAAATATAATTCATAATTTTAAAATGGAAATCATATTGGGGTTTTTTTCTCTCCCACAACATCCCAAATTGGACATAGGAGTGAATTTTAAAGTTTGAGCAGATGTTGCTTTTTAACCACGTCCATAGCAAATCTACCTTTTAAAAACTGGAAATTCATTAAGAAATGCTCCAGATGTTGCAGCATTTTTTCTTTCTCTAATCACAATAGTTCAAATAAAACATGGTTTTCTTGGGAATATTGTTTTAATTGGATTTTATAGGTTTTTCCTGTGCTCTCAATTTTACTTTCCATTCTGTTAGACTTTTGCAACTAACAAAAGCCAGTTCCATGACATCATCCTCCAGGAAGTGATATCACTTTTTGGTAGGGCAAAACAGCATAAACATGAACAAGTATAAACAACAGATTTGATGAATTATGTGATAAATTAGCTGGTTTGTCTCACTTTAAAAACAGAGGTTTTCAAACTTTTTGATGATGCCAAAGACATACAAAGTCAGAACAAAGTCCTTACAAGGGCAAAGTCCAGTTACAAAGTCCTTACAAGGAAGTCCTTAAATTTTTTTATGTATAAATGCCCATTTGGAAAAAAAATTGAAGTGTGATATTATAAAAACTACATGTTGTTTCCAAAATAAATATCTGGATTCCAAATATTTAAAATGAATCGTATATTTGTCTAGCCACTATTCGAGAACTGTATAGTGCTAAAAAGAAATTATGTTATTATTAATAATTGTATTAATAAAAGCATATTTATATAAATAAATTAAATACATGCATTTCTATAATCATTTATATTTATATGTGTGTGCAATTTATGTATTTTGAAAGCATATTAAACAGTAATGATATCAAATTGCCTAAATGTGTAAAGAAAATATTGTTATATGTTAAAAAATATTATAAATATATTAAGTTAACAAGTGTAAGTCCACTGGCCTCACAGGGCTCCTCAGTTTGAAAATCCCACTCTAAAACATTATATCCTTCGATAAAATGACAGAAATCTGTATAATGTTTTTAAAAATGTCGAAAAGATTCGAAAATTTAAATAATTTATTTCAAATTGACACATTTAGTGAGCTTCAGCTCTTTATTAACATCCTATTAACTTCAATCCTATTATGCAAAATAGTGTCACTGTGTAAATAATGAAGATTTAATGAATAAAGTTTAAGTATGAAGCTATTTCTGCACTCAATATTCTTGACAATATTATTTTTAAAAAGCTACAGAGCACAAATGTAGTGCTTATTAACAGGAATAAGCTGACTGATCTAAAGGCTTTCAGAATTGTATGATATTTCTCAACAGCTCTAACGGAAAAGCAAGAAATGGAAAAACAATTCAGAAAAATGATAAAAAGGACGAGAGAGTCTGGTTTCCTAAGAGGCTAATTACTTTCAGGCAAAGAGGAAGCAGCATTAGGAGTTCACAGTGTGACCAAAGAGAGATTATTAACAACCATGTACTACATCTCCTAATGAGAGCTGGGACGTGGTCCACCAGTGAGCCACGGCTAAGTCAGCCATAGAACGGGACACACAAGGGCATAACCACACGTCCGGACCCGGGGATTTAGCGCCAGCGACTGGGCCTCTGGAAGCTCTCGGGCCCTTTGGCATTTGCTCAGGAGGAAGTGAAAGGGAGGAGGGGGAAGAGGGGATACAGGTCAGCAGAGGCGCAGACTCACACCTGCACACAGCAGGCCAGTCTGCCCCACAGCCCCGCGACGGGCGGATGTGTGCGTACGCATCTGTGAGAGCGCTTATGAGCGTGCCCATATCTTAATGGAGGTAAGGTTAGGGCTATGGGAACGGCTAGACTCTTCGACACACAGATGGTTAGTCTAAAGCTGCCTCAGGGCAACACAAGCCCCTCTGAAAAGACTAGAGGAAGGGTCATTATGAGGACTGAGAGCTTTGCAGCTAGCAATATACGGTAGCTAGAGAATATATATATATATTTTTTTTTTTTTACTTTTTACCATGTTTAATATAAACATCAATACTTCTTACTTGGTCTGAAAAGATTTGAATGGTCTTGATTTGAATTTTAATTAACAATATTTATTTCTTTATTTTATTAACAATTGCAGCCAAATCAATTCGAAAAGTAAAAATCTAGTTAAAAATAGTTAAGGGCTGTGTCAAAAACTGTTATTCACTAAATAAACAAAAGAATGTTTAGTGTATACGGATATTTGCTAACACTTTACAATAAGGTCTCATTTTTTAACTAGGGCTGTCAAATGATTAATCACGATTAATCGCATCCAAAATAAAAGTTTGTATTTACATAATAAATGTGTGTGTACTGTGTAAAATTATTTTGTATATATAAGTACACACACATGCATTTATATATTTAAGAAAAATGTGTTATTTATATATAAAATATTTATATTTATATATAATATAAATTATATATAAATCTATATATAGTATGTACATGCAAATATTTCTTAAATATATACAAGCATGTGTATGTATTTATATATATAAAATAATTATACACAGTACACACACATTTATTATGTAAACACAAACTTTTATTTTGGATGCGATTAATCGTGATTAATCATTTGACAGCCCTATTTTTAACATTAATTTGTTTATTAACTAAGAATTAACAATGAGCAATTCATTTGTTACAGTATTTATTAATCTTTGTTAATGTTGGTTTATAAAAATACAGCAGTTCATTGTTTGTTCATGTTAGTTCACAGTGCATTAACTAATGTTAACAAATACATGTTATTTTAATAATGTATTAGTAAATGTTGAAATTAACATTAATTAAGATTAATGCTGTATTAGTATCGCTCAATCTTAGTTCATGTTAACTAAAGTGAAACCTTATTGTAAAGTGTTTTATGTTATTTGCACAAATGTATAATTTATATCTAAAACATTTGAATTAGACAATTTAATAACAAATTTCATGTAATTTAAATAAATAAAAATTGGATGATGCTGCAAACAAACTGTTGAATGAAAATCTTGATTAAATATATTGATTAAAATAGATTCTAACAAATGAATCAAGCTAAACGCTCCAAAAGCTTTCTCAAATAATCCCCCATCGACAAAACAAATAGACTTAAATAAAATGATAAAATAATAATATCAAATAATATTAGGATAGGATTTCAAATAGGATTTTAAAAGTATTCCATCCCCACCCAACCCCCCACAAAAATATTAAATATATAGTCAATGAACAGCCTAATAGTCTTTTTCTTTAATGGAAAGACAAGAAGGTTTTACACAAACACATTCTGGTTCTATAAAATTCGTCAGATCTGCTGGAATTTGGTTACAAATATTCACAACGATCAAGCATTATTTTATTTTTTTTGTAATAAGAATACGTTTCTTTTTTTTAAGGCTCTTTAGTAAGGCAGGCCTTGAGGTTGGATCAACTAAGGATTGAGGTTGGATCAACTAATAGTCAAGGACAATGTGCAAAAACAGCCAAGAATTTAAGAGGGCGACTACTTAAGAATACAATAATACAATGTATAATCTATTGCCCAATGTCACTGCATTTCAATACAGACACACTTAAGTTCTGAATGCTGTTTGACTTCAACACAGGTTTATCCTTGAGCACACTTTAAAAGCACAGGATGTTTTGTCTTCCAATAACCTAACCCAACCACAAAGAGAAGCCCTCAACAAGGCTTCAACGTAACATGAACTATTATTAAAATATAGCCAGAAAAGCAACAACCATCTGTACCTCGTAAAAAGGGTTGGGGTCACTCCAGTAGTGGCTCTCGGCATCCTGCAGTATACTAGTGGCGCACACATGGACGCAGTAGCTGGTCAGGTGATCGTTCAGGGCCGCCAACACATCCTGGCTTCTCTGAATGGGCAGCAGAGTTAGAGGCCTGGTGTCGGAGACATCAAAGACACAAGGCCTGGTTTAAAGCAAAAGCGGTGTAGTTTACAGGTCAAAGAGCCACTAAGTGATTAATATCAGCAAATGGCTCTTATTATTACCTGTCAATCATTCAACACCTCCTAATTCCTCCCCTAATGTTTTCTCACTCTCCTTTTTTAAGAATAAGGCCACACATACGGTCTGATACCCCTTTCTGTCTGTCTCACTCTCGGCTATAACCTTACAAGCACATAGGTGAATAGTTCTGTCAGAGCCCACCAGCTCACGTGCGTCTCACTCCGGTTCTTTACAATCCAATTACAGCATTTTAGTAAATCTGACATCCGTCTGACAGGCTGTCTGGCCAGGGAAACCTAGGCTTGACAAAGTGTACTATAAAGGGGTGAACTTTAGCAGTGCTCACTCTCTCCAAACACTTTTCATTTTATGTACAAATGCACAGGTCA